>JASUUG010000694.1:0-48624 GCA_030449905.1 Luvunga scandens
GTTAGAACAGGAAAATGTTTTCATATGGACAAGATGGTATGCCATTTAACTTCACCGAACAAAAAGATGTTTTAGATGGTAGCTGCTTCCACTTGAAACCAGCTTCCAGGAAAATAATATTTACAAATTGCCATAGTGTGGCACCATATTTCAACAGAGTAACAAATTTAATCAGACTCCAAAGAAGCAAGAGTTTTCTATAGTTTCTCTTAACTGGTGCAACTATAGCACAGGCACAAAAGTAGATTCTGGTGATTGGCAAGCAACACAAACCAATTCAAGGCTGATCACAACTGCATATTGATATAATCATTCCTTCCACTTCATGTCAGTGCATCAGGATAGTCAACGGGATTATTCTGAACAGACATTACCATAATTCTCAACAAAGCTGGCAAAATTTGACACGACACGAACAAATGGGTATGGGTCATCAAATTTGACACAATTATTAAATGGACTGGTCTAGGTTGACACGATTTTTTTGTGGGTTAGGGTAAAGTGCCCTACCCATTTACTCCAATCACGACATGATTATATTTCTATTTTAAATTAATTTTTAAGTTCTCAATTAAAACTCAAATATTCGACCAATTCTCTCTTTTTTTTTTTTGGAAGGATGGACATATACATAGTATTTAATTTATAAAATTTTATATGATTTAGAACTTCAATAGTGTAAATATGGAATAATATTGGTAGATATGTATATTTTATTATATCAATATATAATATTATTTACATATGTATAATTAAAAGTTCAATAGTATAAATATGTAATATTTTGGGTGTGTGTGTATATATAAAAGTAAATATTTAATGTAAATTTTGATATATATAGATATTAAACGGGTTATTGGGTAACCCGATTTATTTTAAAATGTCAGGTTAGTGTTTCAATATTTTAATACGATTATTAAATGGTCATATTTTGGGTCAACCTAAATTTGACACAACACGAACACCTAACCTGACCCATTTTGCCACTCTAATTTCTCAAAACATTGAAGTCCAAAATTTTAGCAAGATTGGACAAGCAACCATTTTTGTAATCTTGTCTTACTAAATAAAGGAGGGATAAGAGCTGCCTCTACCACTCCTTTCCTTGTAACCCAAGTGATAGATGATCCTACATAGCTAAGCTAATGCAACACATATTAGAGTTTCCACCATTAAAACCAACCACCAAAGCCAATACTCTTACAAGCACAGGAGGTTTTGGGTATTTAAATTAAATACGGTTAGGGAAGACTAGTTATAGATTTGTAAATCCTTTTCTTCTTCAGACTAGAGTCTTCTTTATTCATAAAAATTTGACATACAGTTAGTAATCAAGAAAATAGAAAGGTCATAAACTCACCATTGATTTGAGAATAGAAAATAGACCTGCAATCTTTGTATCTCTCATGTCCTGATATATCCCAAAGTTCAACAAAGAAATCTCTTTCAGAATCCCCTTTGATGCTATTTGAGGAGCTACCAGAACTTCCATAAGCAATGTGCTGGATAATAACAACAATAAGCAATTGGTGAAGGTATGAACTCCAGGAGCAATTCTGAGTCTCATCAACAGAAGGAAAGGTCAAGTCGCACCTTCACACCAACTGTACATCCAATTGTTTGGGAAGGCCGAGAAAAAGAAGAACCTTCGACAATCAGATTAACAAGAGAAGTTTTCCCCACACCTATCAAAATTATAAAATTTAAAAGTGAAAGTATAACACATAATAATGAAGTTAGAGAGATAATGAAATTCATAATGTTGGAAAGGCCACCACAATTTTCAGTGCCAAACAAATCATGACAGCAAATCTGTAGAATTACTCCATACTTCCACTTCTTAGTGCCACTGAAGCATGTACACAGAGGTTAAGTTACAGAATCCCAAAGATTCCATGGACAGACATGTTAAGTTTAAAATAACTTAGGATCATAAAATAAATTATGACTATGTTGGAAATGATGTCCCTCTTTTAAATAAATAAAAAAGGGGACATGTAGAGAGCAGCCAACATGCATACATAACCTACACATCCTAAGGATAACAGTTTTCTGATTGCCCCAGCTTTTAGCACTATTTTTTACTGATACATTACTTAATGGTAAAACAAAACATGTCGAATAAAAGAACAAATCAAATTATATCATGGAATAACTGTGCCATGATGAGAGAGATCAGAATGAATAAATATAAAAGTTTATAAACTTCTGGATCAGTACAACCAAGTGTCCTACAATCAATGTTAGTAGTCCATTAAGGCTGGGAAGGGATTTGCTTTACATTCATGTACTAATAATAATGAGGCAATACAAACCGATTGAACTACATGCATTTTACAAGTTCATCCGCTATGGAATGTGGGGTACACAAATCTTAGAATGGCAAAGAACCAACTTCCTTCCTAGCTGGTATCAAATCCAACCTTTTCAGTTTCCTGCCACACAAATGACATATAACAAGTCCTCAATCATCTGTGTTCAAACAGGTAAAGAGCCAACTTATCATCCTAGCTGGTACCAAATCCAGCCTTTTCAGATTTTCGTTACACAGATGACATATAACAAGTCCTCAATCATCTGTGTTCTAACAATTTGACAAAACCAAAGCCTTCACGCTCTTTTCAATCACTAATGCAAAAGATCAGACTGCTGACCAATCCAACTCTACAAACTTAGTACTCTTAGTCACTAAATTATTCAAATCTTAAGTTCTTATTTCCTAATAAATCTCCCAAATTAAAAGCACATGCTTCAACAGTCTACTACATTCACACTTCTGCTTCTTCTAATTCAATCAATCCGAATAAGCAACAACTAAACTTATTGAACACAGAGACCAAGTTTACTTCAAGCTTGTATGATTTCGAGCATCACTTAAGTTTTCACAACACGTACCAATAACCTACTCAGATTTAAACAATAAATAAATAGACAACATATATACCTGAGTCTCCAACAACAAGAACTCGAACTTGCCCAGTAGGTGGGCCGCCATTAAGATCTTTGTTCTCCCTCTCACGTTCCTTCCAAAACATGTTTTCACTTTTAAACAAAATCACCGCCAAAACAAACCGAAATCAAACACCATAAAACTACACACTTCTTTGCAATCAAGTCCCATCAAACAAACTACTCAAATTCAGTCCACAACCACAATTTCTCCAAATGGGTTCCATATCACAAGCAATTCAAGCCAGGATCTAAGCTCAAACACAAAAGCCCAACGGCTAAAATTTCTCGACGGAATCGAAACAATTCACGACAATGCTTAACACCCAGTTCGTCAAATTCGGTGGTTCACCGATCTAACAAACAAATCCCGACAAGTCCCGATCTGAGTGTCTTCAAAATCGCATAAACAAGAAGTGGGTATCTGTTAAAACTCGCTATTGAGTTGAGTATTGAGAGAACAAGATCTGGAACTGAAACTTTTCAATTGGAAAACTGAATTTTTAATTTACATATTTTGCTAAAACAAGTAAAATATTATTTGTAATTGATTTGAGTAAGGTGCTGATGAGGATTTGTGAAGAAGAAGAAACGTCGAATCTGCAAGAGGAAGGTGGCTTTCACGAGCCAAAAGCTCGTGTTAAGGTTTTTGTTCTTTTCGGCTACTTCGTTGGAGTCCTGCTTACATTTCGCGGTGCATTTATCATTCAGTGCTTTTTTTTCAATTAAACAAAAAAACATTGAGCTTAATAATTAAGGGTGTTGATATTTTACTCCACAAATTATATAAATTCACCTCATTTTTAGAAAATAATTATAAAATTTTTACATTATTTTTAAAAATTTTAAATAAAAAGAATTTTAAGGAATTAATCAATTAAATCTTTCTTAAATTCTTAATTTATTTTTATGGCGTTTTTTTATGTTTGGTATTAAGATTTTGTTTTAAATTTAAATTATTATTTTATTCTTAAAATGTAAAAGTATAAAAAATTTATTTCAACTTCAACATTTTTTATTTTATACAAAATTCATTTTTTAAATGGTCAATTCTACTTTATTAGCATGATTATTAACCTTTAACAAACATTATGTTTTTTGAGTTAATCTTTCGTATAAATTATTGCGCTATTAAATTTATATCATTTCACGTAAAATATTAAAAATTATTGAAACTTCATTTAAAAAGTTAGATAATAATTCACAAAATTAATACTTAAAGTATTAGATCAAGAAAACATTATCTTGGGTTAAGTAATTTTATGTCATAACGATTACATAATTAAATAAAACTTATATTAAAACAATCTTCATAGTGAAAAAACTAAGTAAAACAATATAAGAATGATTTAATTGATTAATTATACACATATTGATGTTGATTGGTATTTATCAAAAATAATATGCATTTATTATAAATATTTTTTAAAAGTGGGGTGTGTTTACACAAATAATGGGGTAGAAATATCCCCACCCAATAATTAAACATTTTACAATACAATTATTTTAGGGTAATTATCAGAAACCTCCCTTGAGATTTAGCGTATTCTCAAGTTGAGAGATTGTATTCTTGTATTATTAACCACCTCCCCTAGCGTTAGTAATCTGTTTGTTTGACCGTTTATCCCTCATTAAAATGACGAAAATATCCTTACTTAAGAAAAAAAATACTTTCTTTACACAAATTAAAGAACTGCCTATCAGTAGTAGCGTGTATGCTTTGGAGCCAAAGTAGTTATATTGAAAATACAAAATCACCCTTGTATCTTTCCAAAATGACTTGGATGAATAAAACAAACAATTTTAATTTTTTTTATTGGAAAAGATGTAAAAATTTCAAAGTTAATGCTTGAAATTGAATTACAAGTGTTACTAACATTATTACCGTTGCCTTTAACGGTTATATTGTCAGTACTAATGGCTATATAACCTGCTAAAAACAAGCTAAATAAGCAACATACGTTTTCAACTCAAATTGAAGAAACAAATAACGTTCATTGCACTTCTAAGCCATCAAACCAACACTTTGCCAATATCATTTCATCTCATTGTCATCCATCTCGTGATATCTTCACACAATTTACTAAAAAGTTAGCATTTGAGCATTATTCAAAGCTTTAGTACATTCTTGCACATCAATGGATTCACAAAGCTTAAGCACTCCTATTCGAGCAAACACATTTAAGCGAGCTGCCTTGAGAAATGTAGTCAATGGCAAGCCCATTAGGTTCTCAAACAAGATATGCAAATGCTATATGAGAGCCGATTTGAAGATTTCGTAATCTAATGACAATCCATATATGCTTTTACTACCATTGTGCTAAAAAAAAAATGGTCATGATATTTTAAATGGTGGGCACCAAATAGAGATTATTTTAACAATGGAGATCTATTTGAAGGATGCGTGTCAACAAAATGTATGCTATACGGTACTATCTAGAATTGAAAATGATGTGAAGACAAGTGAAGACCGTAATGGAGAAGTCACAAAACATGAAGTGTGCAACTATTATTTGAGGTTATGGTTGTATTCAATGTATTAGTTTTTCTTTCAATGTGTGATGTATCTCATGTGGTGTGTCATTAAGTCTAATCTTCCTAAACTAAATGTTCCAATGATGACTAAAAATGAATATCCACTTATAACTCAATTGCAATGGTGTTTTCTAAGTGAAATATATTTATAAGTTCAATTTGCAATGAAATAAAGTCAATCATGCCACTCAAGCATATACGGACAAAAAAAAAAAAGAATCGATTTGATTGAGCTTAAGCCATTATTAAAGCATCCAAATATGTTCCAGCGCAAAATAATAAAATCAAACTACAAAGTAAACAAATAACTTGCTTTTAAGCGTTTGTCAAAGAATTACCACACATCCAATCATGTGTATATAAACATGGCTCAACAATGTTAATATACACCTTAACGATCCATCAACAACATAAATGGAAAGCGAAAAATCAAACAACCAAATTTAGTAATATGATATTTTCAATATCAATAAATTCAGCAAAGAACACAAGTGTCAATCGTCACCAATGGTCAGAAAACAATCAGCAATACAACATCAATAAAAGAGCCCGTATTTACAAAAAATAAACTCTCAATAGATTACTAAGTTCTAACTTAATTGAAATGTTTTGTTAATGGTTTGAGCATTTTGTTATCACACTGTTCACAAAAAGAACAAAAAGACTCAAACTATCTATATGGTTGAGCAAAAGATGGTACAACATCTAAGCAATTTAAAGCTTATGTAGGTAAGGTGAAATATCATCCCTCCAAAAATTTGTTGTACAAGATTAGTATGGGCTCTGTCACACATCGTATAAAAAACATTTCTTACCATAAGTTGTTACTTACAGGGATTTATCGCTTACAAGCTCTCTATGATTGGGTTAATTGTCCTTCAACAATAAAAATTGTATTAGCAAGCATGAAACTTGATTTATAAATAAGTAAATTAAAAAAAGTGAGTTCTTTGAATCAAGAATTCAAACCATTATCATGACAAATTCTTGTGTTCCGTTCGATGATAGTTCTTTGCCTTTATGCGATTTCTGGCTCTCGAGCTCGCTCTCTTCTCATCGTTGATCCCCTATCCATTTCTCTAATCGCAATGCAAACCAATGGGATTATTGAGGTATACATAAGTCTTACATTTAAATGAAGACAACTTTAAAACTTATAATTACACAAAGTAACTTGTGTTGACTTTAAATTTTTCTTCTTTTGTCATTTCTTTTGAACCTTTATCAACTTCTCATGTCCTCACATTATGCCCCACTCTTCGCAGATTTGTCGCACCAACACCGGAACTCCTCTTGAATGCCTTGGTTTCATCTCACCTCTTCTTCTTCTATTTGTTTAAGGCCTAGCCAGCTTCTAATGATTACGGGTGAAGCATGTTATCATGAAACTCGTGAGGCCACCCTACTTCATCGGCACCGGATAAAAGATCTGATGCTTGTATGTTTTCTTCAAAGCTTCGTCAAGAATGATGCACAAATCATTGACGCTGCACCATCAAAGATCGATGCAACATGGTGCATAAGCACAAGGCAAACTAAACACTTGCCACTCTACACAATCAAACCGCTTCACTTTTAAATCGATAACTTTTCTCTTGAAAACATCCTCCATAACTTTAAAGGTATCATTATGCCCAAATATAATCGATATGCACCTAGACTTCACCCTCCTAGCTAGTATTCTCCTTTTAACTTGTGGTAGCAATTCATCTAAAACACATGATTACTGCTGTCATACCTTCTTATGAATTAGATTCATCACATTTCTTCTTATCTCTTATATTATCCTAACAATAGCAACCCCTAAAATTGTTGATCCATTGTTGAAGGACTACGACATGTTATTAGTTACGTGAGAGCACTTTGTGTGCGTTGAAAATTTGTGTTTAGCCCAACAAAGAACCGGAATGTGATCAACCAATGATGTCAGCGGGATGAATATTATTCAACTCGGACATGTGAGTCGAAATCTATTAGATTTGAACTTATAAGCTTTCTAGAATGAACTTCGCAATAGCACACTAGGAAATTTTGCTTGAAATTGGCATATATATGCCTACAACAATACTTTCAATGACTCAGAAACAACATCTCTAAAGTATTTAAAATTCCTTTTAACCTATCACTCATTAAACACAACCCACTACCATTATTACAGCTATATGTTTGTATAATTTATCTATAAAGTACACTCGATGAGTCATTATTTTCACTCTCAACAACACACATTGCTGTGGGTATATACCATTATTGCCATCTATATTAACCTGCAGACAACAATACACCTTTATATAACCTTTTGATGACAACTATCAAGCCCTATAAATTGTCTACACCCTAGAAAATCCTCTCCTATTTGCATCAAACATAACAAAGAACCTCTTAAAATGAAGGTTCTACCCACCACCTAACCAATCTCTATCTATGCTTACAGTTGAACCAGATTAGAGTCGAGAATTGCATGCATATACCTCGTATAGTTTAGCATAACTAGCCTTACGGTCTTGCCCTTAAGCAGCCCAAGGCCTTGTTCTTAGCCCTATACAAATCCTATCACATCGCATTTAATGCCAAATTTCTTAAACAACTCACTTACAATTACTTCAATGTTCAGGCCTAAGGGTTCATTTCTAAATAAATGAAGAAATATTGCAGAATCCAAGTTGAATTTGCTTCATAGTTGTCATTACCTCTAGCACAAATGTGTTCAGCCTGGAATGTTTTGATTTGAAAGTATTTACCATTCCGGTTTGGACTTGCATGAACCCTCCAAGTACATCCTCGTCACGCACATGTCACCGATGTCGGTGTGACTCTAGTCTTTTCATTTTTACTCTTTTAGCCTAAAACCATTCTCAGACGCAAAACTTTCACCACCTTCCTAAACTCATCCACATTCTTGTAAATTGCTCCTACCTTCAACACAATCCTCTCCTCATCCGCATGGAACTCAAAACCCCGAATTGGCCTCATATCTGTAACATACACCCTGAACTTCATCATCTAAAGACATATTTGAGTTTGAACCACTATCGTCTCCTGATTCATAGTTATCTAAACCCGCATCCCAAGTATCATAATTTCCAACATTATACTCACTATCACTGTCCATCATTTCATGACACCTTACATAATCATCAGTGGTTATATTCTTAACTAACCCATCTTTTGTAGCCTTAATTTGTTGCCTCTCTTCAAATGAATCTTCTACAATAACATTTCTGCTCTCAAATTCTGAAGTTATTACAGTTTTAATCAAATCAGGCACCATAATTTCATTCACTTCGGCAAGGTCAAACCAATCAAATTCAGCCTCTTTATCCAATAAAACAGTGGAACCGCTCAATCTGGGGATCTAAAACCATAATCTCTTGTTCCATCAACATGGTTCTCAAACTCTCTACAAATAGTGGTCCCCGAATCTAATTGAGTTGTGATTATAAACATAGCCCATGCATATGACTTGTCTCTCAACTCGGTTGAAGGCGACTTGAAGTTCTCAATCGAGCAAAACTTTATTAATTTTGCCACGGAAGATAACTTGAAACTTCACTTTTTCAAAGATATCGTATAGGCTTCCGCGTACATTATATTTTTAATGTCCTCCCCAGCTTCTTTAAAGTGTATTGCTTAGGGATTAGGACTCCAACTTTAATTATTTCACTATCAACCACAAGCCTCATTGTCCATATAAATAATGCTGAAAAAGGGAACAAAAGAGAGGTAGTTAATAAATGTTCAAACAAGTTTAGTTTTTAAATGATAAAATTATGTAAGCTGCACATTGTAACCCAAAAAAAAAAAAGCAAAAACAAATCAAATTTGACCACTTTAATAGCAAACTCATTATTTAGTAAATGTTTGAAACCAATAAAGTTCATTCTTGATAAATTAAATCATCTTAACTGCACATTATATCCTAAAAATAGAGAAAAACAAATAAAATTTGGTCACTTTAATAATACACATATGAAACAATAACCATTACATTATTGTTTCAGAGTATAAACCAATGAAGTTGTGTGATGCATCTTAACTATTAAAGCCTATTCTGTTATGAGATACAACAGATACACAACTAAAAGAAAGCACTCAAGCACACCTTATTACCTAACTCATTGCTCCAGTCAGTAAAAAATGCAAAGAACTCATGAAATTTTATCAACCCAAGCCCCTTTGCATACTATTACGGAAATTAAAAAAAAATCCAATATCCTTAACAAATTAATATACAGTTCAAGCTATCTCCAACATTTAATCCCATCTTTAATTTCATGAAAACTAGCATGCATCAGTGTTCAACAATCAGCAGCAATAGCTTAAAAAATTCAAAATTTTCCATATTTTCAATCATTAACAAGGCAACAATATGTAGGTGAAGCCATTTTGAATCAAAATGAATTGAACATGCATTTACAACAATCATTAACCTACAACAAAAGCCAATAGATGAAAGAAAAAAAATGGAAGCATTATGAGATATTCGAAAAAATTTATTGACACCCAGTACACAAATTTTACCAAATTGATTATTTCCAGCTAATAAATTTGGCATGCAAAATAGTAAGCCACTTTCGTACCTCTTTCATGACTCGACAAACTGAAGTTATTCATGGGTCGAGGCTGAAACTCACTGATCAGCCTTCCTCCACTTGGCGATCCTGATTCAGTGGTCCCTGAGTTGGCATCTTTGGGTTCGTCATTATTTCTCGCTCGTGGCACACTTTCTCTATTAAAGTATAACAAAGATAGAGAAAAAAGATGTATTGTTGTGCTTGACAGCTTTTGTTTGAACTGAGCAAGGAGATCCCATTTTTCTTTCTTTTTCTTAAGAGATTGATATCTGTTGGTTAAAAGAATGCTTTTGTTTTTTACCAGTGGATATGAGCAAAATTCAATCCATCCTCAGTAACCCAATGTGATAATCTAAAGTTTGTTTTGAATTTTTTATTATTAATGAATTCTATTATGATCTTGCCCTCACCAACTCAAGTTATAGTCAACAGTATACTAACGTCAAGGAGATGGCTGATAATACAAGAATATAATCTCTCAAACTGAGAATACGTTAAACCTCGGGGAGGTTTCAAATAATTACCCAATTATTTTACCTTTGACAAGAAAATGTTACAAATGCAGGCAGGATTGGGTGCATGTAGGAGTTAGGGGGACATAATGGGATACTGTGCCCCAGTGGCCTCTGGCTCATAAGCACTTATACAATGAGTAAGCCCGTCTACATCCCTCAAAATTCCTCATAAAATCGCATTCTTATTGAAATTACCCAAAAATTTCATTTTTACTTCTTAAGAATAAAAATTTAATTAAACACTTAAATAAAATAATTTTTAAATAAAACTTTTACATTCACTGAATCTTTATAATTATATTTATATTTTAAATTTTAAATAAAAAATTATTTTAAAGAAAATTTTAAGAATTTTGAGTTATGGAGATATAAATAATACAATAAGAAAAAATAATTAATTTTTTTGGGATTTGTATGCATATTATAATAAAAATTTAAAAGAGATGCTGTTTATATTTTATGGGATTGTATTTTATAAATTAAATTGGGGTGTTTCAGGAAATAAATTTGGAGAGGAGGTTTTTATAAGCATTTTAGTGAGGCGTTAAAAAATCTGCTCGTAAAACAAAACCATTTTTTTTTTGTGGGTGTTAAAATATTTTCAAGTGACGGTATAGAAGTGACTCATTGTATATAACTGACTATTTTTTTGGGGTGTTAAAATATTTTCAAGTGACGGTATAGAAGTGACCCATTGTATATAACTATTTCTAATCATTTCTAGTAAAGCAATATGAGATTCTAACATCTCTCGTCCTCTAGTGTTATGATTTACGCACCAAAGGTCAGACGACCCATGTGCAATTATCTTTCGCTCATAATGTTTGAACTCGTTGGCCACTCGGCCGACACCGTGAGGTAGGTCCGATTCTCGTACTTTTAAAATGACCCACTTCCACACAAAACAATATTTTCCACTTTGGGTCTGAATTTACATGGTTTTGAATCTGAATCCACCAAAACCCAAAATTTCAGACATGTTTTTGAATCTGAATCCACCAAAACCCAAAACGCCTCGTACTTTTTGAGAAGGGACTTATCACACATAACTTAGTAAGTATTTATAACCAACTATGTGGGGTTTTGAGACCCCTCACAATATAACATGGTCGAATTTGGGTCTGCGTTTGCATGGTCTTGCTTTTGGATCCACCCAAAACTAAGGGGCCTAATCATACAGTCTGAGAAAGGACTCATCGCACATAGCTCAGCAACCATTTCTAGCTAACCAATGCGAGATTTTGACACTCCTCTCCTTTAGGATTTAAATGTTTAATATTTAAATTTATAATAATAACATAAAATTTTACATAACATACTCAATTTAAAATTTAACCAATATAAATAAAAAATTAAAATTTCAACATCAATCCAATATAATTGTTATTTTAGATATGACTTGTGACTTTTTAATGGATTTGTATACATTAGACTTAATCTAAAGACTAATACTTTTAAATATTAATCCAAAGAATAAAATTATAATATTAAAATAATTCATGCATTAAGTTAAAGAAAATTCAATCGAAATTATAATAAGTATATAACTATAATTTAATATTTAAATTTTTTAATTAAAAGTAAATTAAAAAATAATTAAAAAAATGCGAGTTTGGTAGATATCCATGCAGATCCATCAAATTTTTACTAATACCAAACCTACTAACAATCTAAGATTTGCAGTTTCAATTTATAATATTAAATATGTCCGTAACGCACAAAATTACTTACAATGAACGGATTTTAACTGATAAATTTGAACGAATTTATACTTTTACAGGTACTATTATCATCCATACACAGGAGATAGCTGCCCTATCACATGGCTCTTAATCCCCAGAGGAGACCCCTTTAATTTTACGTGACAGTACCATTATGCCATCTCTTATGACCCCACGATAATCCGAATTGTTAAAGTAGCCCTCCCTACCCCTTGCTTTAACCAGTAAGCGAGCAAACTAATTGCACAATCAATTCCTATGTGGTCCAATATATCAGAAGATATTAAATTGGACGTCTCTGTCCTCTATTTATATTTAGGAAGTTGTTGTATTTTAAAATTTATAGTTATTGTAGAAAAAAATATAATTAAAAATAAAAATTAAAAATATATATTAAATATAAATTTTAAATAATATTTTTAATAAAATTATTTAAAATATAATAAATTTTTGTTATATATTATATTATCATATTTTTGATATATAACAGTTAATGTTTATTAAATACTTTAATAATAATATAATTTTTAAGTTAAAACAGTCCAACTACAGTATCAAATCTACCCTTTTTCGAATTCTTCCGACGTAACCTTTTGTTGTTTAATCTCCTCATCAGCTGCTCCCCTTGTTCTTGTACGACGGGCAGCACTAACCAGAACTCCAGATGCTGGATCCGATCGAGGGGGGGCAACTAGAAAAGATTCACTTCTCCGCAACGGCTACACTTTCTTCTCTCTTTCACTCCTTCAAGGCCTCTTTCAAGCGAGTGCAGTGTCTGGACGGACCGTCATGGAAATTGCCCCCGCCGGTACCGGAAGTGATAATAACAGTGGGAATCCGCTGTCACTAGAACGGACCACACAAATAGGGTGATCTATGCATAGCCACTCCAGGTCCGCGCATGTTAGAGATTATTGTTATAAAATTGATAGAACCTGAAATGGATGAAACACCAGAGGGCCGCTGAAAAGAAAAGCTTGTCGAGTAGTATTGAAAGCTTATGAAAAGAGTGATTACGGGATTTTCGGCCTCTATAGCCACGACCAAATGATAAAGTTATAAACAAAGGAGTACATTATCCAATACATATTTTACAAAGGCTCATAGTTGGTAAGACATATGGTGCATCACAGTGGCTTGGAGAACCGGTAAAAGAAATCGTTTCAGACTGTGTCTGAGCAAGCAATTTCAACTCACCCCCCGACTTACGGCCTTTACGCTACTACTATTGTGGTGTGAGTGGTTCAAATTCGCTTGATCTTTCCCGATTATCCTGCCCGGAAGTCCGGAACACGTATGCAGCACTTACACGGAGGTGCGTGCATAAAGGTTTTGAACTCTTTTCTTATCTGAAACAGCACCTTACCTTTGGGCATATCAGAAATAGAAAAGGCACTACTTGCGGAAGAGAAAGGGAGAGGATAATGAACCTGTGGGGTCATCCAGTACCCTATTCCACTTCGATAAGTTGGTCTAGCACCTGTTGAACAGTTTGGTCCTGTTCTCTTTAAGGACCACGACTCCTTACGCTCTGCTCCCTTAGGCTACACTGCTGGACCCATGCGTGCTAGGTCCCCATGGCCAAGGGATTCAATTTTTTTTTTTTTTTTTACAAAAATAGTACAAAAGCATGCTACACAAAAACTCATTGTTCCTGCAATAGGAAATATCAATATTTGCCATGCATATATACAGGCCTAGCTAGCTAGCTGGCTAGCTCTTTTCGTCACTTTTTAGTTTCATATCTAGTCTCAAACGAGAAACATAGAAATTAATTACGCATAAAGCGCCATAATTATGGTAATATTTTTCGTCAGCATTCGGTAAATTTATGCTTACAGGGGAGAATTACTTAATTAAGCTTGAGAAGGTTTTTTAGGAAGAAGATGAAGATGGAGGAGAAGAGGAAGAATTTGGTTGCAAAGTCCAGCCATTTTGGGGCATTTGTTGTTGATGATGATTGTAATAGTCATAAACCACATAAGGGCTCTCGTGATTGTGAGTTCCTTCATATGTTGTAATCACATAGCTTGAATCCTCTCTGTCTCTTTCCACTCGCTTCTTCACTTGGCATCCTCCACTTGAACATTTATAATAATTCCTGCTTCCACATGATAATATAAGTATTAAAAGTTGCTAATTGGGATGCAATAATTAAGAAATTTGCATGCGTTAGAGTTTAACGAAAAGGTGCCGAAAAACTTTATAAGACAATTTTGATGCAGATGGAAAATTAAAATGCATCCACTTGAAAATATTTTAATTGATTTATGAAAAAAAAAAATTAATTTGAAAGCTTTATTTTGCTGGGGCAGTCAATCACGTGTGACTTGAAATTAAGAAACCTTGGCATCCCTTTCGCAGCCCCCTTATCATTAAGAAGTAGACCCCAACATTTAACAAATAATCTGCTTTAACAAGCAGGAAAATAATAGTAATAATAAGTCAACCTCATTAGCATAAACAATTTCTTTCTCTCAGAATCATATATAACAATTTATTTCAGTCATAGTCGAATATAGATTTAATTTTTTCACAATATCCCAAATTTTGAAATCTTGTCTACATCTGTATTAGGTTTGACTAGTCCAATGATAAATATTGAGCATATTAATTCCTTCCTTAGGACTATAATATATTTTCCTTTTTTATTGTTTAGTTTAATAGCAATCCAATTCTCTCTTTACCTATATGAGCAGGGTTTGAACCTTGGATCTCTTATTTTTAAGATAAAAGACTTTATCATGTCAATTAGATGACACCCACTAAGAATATAATCTTGTTTAAAAAAGTTAAATTAATAAATTAAGATTACATGTTTTTAGCTAATAATAAGCATTTTGTTTTTGTTTTAACTTTAATTTCTAAGCTAACACATATCTTTGGAGAGTTAAAAACCAGGCCAGCAATTTGTTAACTTAAGTGGCAGTCAATTTCATAAATCCCACTTGCTAGTATTTAGCTCTCATAAACAGCCCCTAGCTAGTTTTGAGCACATCACTGTCATCCCAGAGGATAAGCCTAAAGAAGGAACAAGATGCATATGTATATGTATCTTTCAAAACTTTATACATACTGCCATTACAAGGAATATATAACCGAATTAATTATCTCGAGGTTGCAAAACTAAAATTTTAATTTTTCTGTAAATTGGATTACATCCTGAGAGTTTTAACATCCTCTTAAAAGAAATTAATTAATTGAAATTAACTAATAACTAGTACTCAATCGGGATTGCACTTATTATTTACTTCTCTAATTAACATACTATATTTGAATTCCGAAAAATTAATTATATTGTAATTCACAGACCGAATGATAGAAATCACATGAAGATCATTTTCAATCAAGGTCAATTCGACATGCATATACAACAGGAATCAAATTATTATGTGATGCATCAAGACCATATTGTAATGCGTGTAAGGTGAATATCAAGATAATTATGTGATGCAAAAATGACAAGAATCGACATCATTATATATTGATGCCAAACATTGCATGAATCAAGACTACTAAAGCATGCAAATAATATAGCAACAATCAAGACCTTTATCTTGTACATATACGACAAAAATCGTGATCGTTATGTGCATGTAAATATGGAAAACAAATCGTAAAGTATAGCATTTAATTATTTACCTTTATATTATTTTATTCCCTCTATAAATAGTCCTTAGGCTCACATTAGATAAGTAAAAGTTTACTTCCTCCTATTTTATGTTTCTCATCAGCAAAATATGTGTTAGGAATACACATATACACCAATCTAAAAGAATATTTAATTCATATAAATAATGCGGAAACATATTACTGTACTACTTCTGACACACTGTATTTGTTCTATCTCCATGTCATACTACGTCACAGAATGACCATTTTGCTTACTTAAGTATATGTAGATGAGTATCGACCATTTTATCTTGTTGCTTTGTTTGTGCTCTCTGTGGGTAGTGATGCTTCTTCAGTCTCCTTCAGATAATGAGCCAATGTTTGCTAATCGCTATATGATGAATTGATAGGTCATATGACCATATGCTTGCCCTCTTTTTGTGCAAATAATGATGTGAGATATTAATTTGTCTTCTCCCCCTAGTGCAAGTGCATGCATGGAGACGCCAATAGAGGCTAACACATGATTATTTGTCACTAAGATAAGATAATTCTCAAACTATTTCATAATAACGCAGAGTTGAATTGGAGCGGTTAATGTTTTTGTTTTTTGTTTTTAAATTTTATGTTAAAATTAGCATGCATATCTATAAAATTAATCTTTAATCACATGTTTACTTATGTGAGCGTAGTTTGAATCTTAGACTTCTAGTACCACGTAAGAAGTTGACCACTTGAATTAATCAACACCCAAATTATTAATTAGTTGGACATAGACATATAGTTTTACCCCCAAAGGCGTGGTTGGGTTGATTGGTAATGAAGCTGTCACCTTACAAGCCCGATTTTGATCCTTAGGAGTGGTAGGGGAGTAAAAATTATACTTGGGCTTGTCTACCCCCTTACCTTTAAAAAAAAAAAAAAAAGACATAGTTTTGTTCAATACCTACACATAAAGGCTCATAAACTGTATAAACATTCTCATCAATCTCCATCCGAAACTAGGTCTTATTCTCACTTCTGCAACTATCTATTATAGCTTAATTAATATGGTGGTAACGGAAATTCTTCGGAGTTTCTTTTAGAAATTAATCAATCCATTGCAAATCTTGGAGAGGAGAAGGAGAGGAATAAAGAAGTGGCTAGCATGTGAATAAAATGCTGTCTTTTGAATAACAAGATAATAATTATTATCAACAATAAACTAATCTAGAATCTAGATCAGTGTATTAGGGAAGAAAAAAAAAAAGAAATCCATAAGCATTTCTTCATCATATAGAAGCTCGATAATAAATTATAATGGTCATTAAGTTTCTGTGAAGTTGACCAGCAGCAAAGTTAATATTCACTCCAAGAAAGTTAGATCATAAATCAAATATATAATGTCATTGTTGTGATTACGCAACTGAATATATAATCGCTCTATAAAAAATGGCTATAAGCAGCCAAATCACATCGCCATATTTGAAGCTGATGATCATGGGGTCCATTAAACCATAAGATCTGCTTTATCTTACACTCATGCAAGTGGTGTGTGTGTGTGTGTGTGTGTGTGTGTGTATAATATCAACAAAGTTTCAGTCACCCATAGCAGCAGAAATAATTCTCATAATCATCAATCCGTGAACAAGCATTCTTTTCACTATTTTTTAAGCAATTAAGCTAATCTAAAAGACCAAACTATATAAACTCAAAATAAACTAATCATTGGAGCTAATTAATTAAACTACTTGCTTAAAGTAATTAATTACCTTGGATTTGGACTGTTCTTGACTGACTTCTTCCCATACTTCCTCCATTTGAATCCATCATCCATAACTTCCAGCTCTGATTTTGTTCGAAATGCAAATCTTTGTCCCACCTCCATCTTCATTTTCTTCATCCCATTTTTACTTTTTCTAAAAAATTTAATATCAACACGAGATCAAAAATAAATACTCTATGCTACCATTAAAATAAATAAATTAAAATAAATTAAATAAAAAAATGGGTATGTGTGTCAAATATAAATATAAGTCACTTGCATGTTATTTTTTTCTGATGTTGCACCACTTGATGAGCCATCCATGATGATCTTATCTGATGATGCCATGCTTTGAGATGAATAGGAATCTTCATAAAATCCATGATGATGAGCATCAAATAAGAGGTAGTCTGATAGCTCCAATTCTGATGATTGATGTTGATGATGATCAATGTTATGATCAGCAAAGTAACTGAAATTGTTAAGGTTAGGGTTAGGGCTTCCAAGGTTGTTCATTTTGCTACAAAGCGAGAGAGCGGTGAAAATGGCAGGAAAAAGACCGTAACAAAGAGATAGGCTATGCTTCTCAGACAACGTTTCTTACTTTCTTTATATACATGGAAAAAAAAACCAAAATATTATAAAATAATAATTATAATTTTTTTTTCCTTTTAGCTGTTGCTTCATGGGCACTTTCCTGGAGGTATACAATGAAGGTGCTTCACTTTGCCACATTTCAAAATCTGATTGGGCACAATGATCTCATCAGGCTGACGTATCATCGATTTAGTTCATGCATTTGGGACCCTCGTGCAATAATACTTTGTTTTTTAGAGGCTATCGATATCTTTGGTGGGATAAATTAACTACTGTGTAGAGCAATTCGGATCACAAATTTTGGTCCGCAGAACAGTAGCTTTACACGTGGCACTTGATGATAATATTTGATTATTTGGTAATACATGCCAACCATTGTAATGTGTTTGCAAAAATTTATTGCAATGTTTTTTGTTTTTTTAATTCAATTGATTTAGTCTTTGGGTCCAACGTCAGTGATATGACTAGACCGGTTAGAAAGTGAACTGGGCCATTTTTACAGGGTGAAAGTCTATTTAGTCCTTATACTTTAATGTTAATATTTATTTAATTTTTATAATTTTAAAAATATTTTAAAAAATTTTTATTGTTAAATTTTTGGATATAAGTGAGCTTCCACAAAAATTAATATATATTCTTTTTATTTTTATTTTATTTTTAGGGTTAAATTGGTAATTTAATCTTTTACTAATGTCCCAAAAAGAAATTATTGTAAGAGGGTAATATTGTAAAAATTAGTAAAAAAGAATAAAAAGTAACGCAAGAGTATTAATAGTTTAACAACAGCGATGTTTTGAAGTATTTTTAAAAACATAAAGAATAAATAGATATTAACCTCAAAATATAGGGATTATATGAGCTTTTACCCAACTTTATATTTTAATGATTAATTTTTTATTGATAGAGAAGTTTGTGAAATTTAAATCACCCATTTTAACTTTTTTTTTTTTTAGAATTTGATCTTGGGCGGGATGGCTAGCTAAATAAAGATTCCGTTAAACACTTAGAAGTGAAAAAACCTTTCTTTGATTAAAGAATTACCACTGGTAGTAAAATCACTAAGCATTGTAATTATATAAGTTTAGGCGATGAAGCCAAATTATTACGCTGTGTACGTAGTCTTGGTTCATTGATTGTAATTACAAGGAAACAAACAGTTACAAAGGAAACTGAAAAAAAAAATGGGTTCATACAATGATGTTTTACAACAAATCAGTCAATGATTTTTAACTATATGTTTAGTAACAATTGACTTTTGATATATGCTTGTAAATTAATGAAAAGATAAATTATGACTAATGATATATACTTATAAAATTAAGATACAAAGTGTATATCCTAAATGTCGTGTTACCAAAAAATATTTTTTTTAAGATGTGTTTGTTAATAATTGAGTTTTTATATCTTCATTAACGACATAATAATTGCATGATTTTAAAAAGATTAAATGTAATTAGACATGCTCCTATCATTTTATTTTAATATTAAGGGAAATTGCCAATTTCTCTCATAGTGTAATCAATATATACCACTTACCTCCCTACTGTTTTGTAATAGCCAATTACCCCCCTGACAGCATAAATTTATAATATTATCCCTATTTTCAAATATACTTTTATTTATATTTATTATAAATTAAATAAATTATATGAATATAAACTAAATAAAAAAATTAAGTATTAAAAACAAGAAATATATGTTTTGATGTAAAAATATTAACAATAAAATTTTTTTCTTGTACTTTTTTATGTTATAAACATTTTCTTATAATAAATATTTTACAATTAAATGTAAAAAGTACAAGATAAATATTTTATTATTTATTTTATAATAGTTTTTTTATTTATCATTCAATTTTTTATAATAATTTTTTGTCATTTTATAATAATTTCTTATACATTTATTACAAGAAAATGTTTATAGCATAAAAAAAAGTACAAGAAAAAAATTATTGTTAATTTTTTTACATCAAAACATATATTTCTTATTTTTAATATTTAATTTTTTTTATTTAGTTTATATTTATATGATTTATTTAATTTATAATAAATATAAAATAAAAGTATATTTGAAAATAAGGGTAATATTATAAACTTATACTGTCAAGGAGATAATTGGCTATTATAAAACAGTAGAGAGGTAAGTGGTATTTATTGATTATACTAGGGGGGAAATTGGCTATCTCCCTAATATTACTTATAACTTTGTCTTTGGGATCAAAGCCCTATCCCACATTAGGGTAACTGATCAAATCCATTAACTAACTGGTCACATAATCAGAATTATTTTCTGTATAGATCAATATGAGTAGAACAAAACTTTTATATTGGATATCTCTTAAACGCTACAAGTTTAATGAATTAAAAATTAAAAAAAAAAAAAAACAGCAGTATTCTTAATTCAAGAATCGTGTGACACGCCATTGGCTTTGAATTTCGAAGATTTATCCACAGGGAAATAACTCACTTTATCTGTAACAAAAATGATGAGTGTTTCTCTTTTACTTGAATATTTATCCACAAGGAAATAACTTTTTGTACTGACGTACACTTTCGGTAAAATTATTTATTCCTGAGATAAATATACTTTTGAAAAGTGATTTTAAATAAAGCAAGCTCATTCGAGCCAAGTTATAAAATTATACAAAATTAAAAAAAAAAAAAAATAGTAATGAACTCAAAAAAAGAAAAGAAAAAGTTGATGATAAACCACTTTGGCACAGAGACACCACTACTCGGTCACTACTCACTACTACGTACTTGAGTACCTAGGTTTTGTTTGAAAATGACTTGAAGCAATACCCAAAAAGAAAAAGCATAACTCATGACTTTGGCAAAGACACACTATCATTTGGTAGTTTCTTTGCTTCTTCTTCTTCTTCTTCTTTACGTCATTTTCTCTTTTGATATTTTATTATTTGTTCTTTTTCCATGATCTTAGGGTTCTTATTGCATGCGCGTGGGTTGTAAGTTTTGATATTCGCTTAACTAAATACACGAATTTTGAGTGAAAGATGCTTCAGCTAACTCCCTTGCAAAACATCAGTCTATTGGCAACCAACTTCAAGTTATAGCTTTAAGTTGGAAATCTTGTAATCTCTCTCATAACTATGGGTAGAGAAAATATATTTTTCGAATATTAACTGAATAGAACTATCGTGGATATTTAGTATATGATCTGAAATTCGAGCTGTGTCACATAAAATTGATCTACATTAGCCCCACCCATAAATGTACTTCAGTGTCAAATTGTAATATACTAATATCAATATTAAAATAAAAAAAATCTCTTGAAGTAAAAAGTAACGTTGAAATGTCTATTTAAAAAAGGAAATAGTAAAGTCAGAAAGCATGTGTGAAACTAACAACGAGTAAATGATTTATTTGAAATTACTTCTGGAGGTTTAAAAGTGATTTTAAAAAATTAAAAACTGATTTTGATATTTGATAAATTTTTTAAAGAATCACTTTTAGTAAAATCAACCTATCTTACAACTAATTTTAAAAAGTAAGGAATATGTAGCTTTTTAAAATTTGATTTTAAGAATCATTTTTATACTTAATACAGTTTCATATTTGCCCTCATAAAAGAATTATATATATTAAAAAATCTAAAATTATCTTTATTAATTAGGAAATAAAATCATAAAATTTAAAAAGATGATTATTTTTACCAATTACATTGAGATAAAAAAATAAAAATAAAATTAATAATAGAAAATGTTTATTTTAGCTATCAATTATTATATGTACGTACAATATATATATATATATATATATATATATATATATATATATATATATATATATATTTATAAATGTCTAAATAAATTTTATTTAACATTCAATTTAGTTATTTACTTGTTTACAGTAGTTTAACAATAACATTTATCAAACACAAACATTTACTTTTAAAATTTACGGTACTTTTAAAAATAAATTTTACCAAATATTTAACGAATTCTTGTTATAACTGATTATTTCTACAGTACAGATAACAACAATTATTTTAAAAATTATAGGATTACCAAACTGGCCCTAATAGTGTGAAGTTTAAAAGCAAACTCATGGTGTGAGAATACATGCATAAAGTATTCAGTAACAAATAATATCTACTTAATTATTGGGTTCAAGTTATTTTGAGTAATACAATTCATAATATGATTCGTATTAAAATAATATAACAAAAATTATTGTCACCTACATTTATCTAAAAATTTTCTTAAAAAATACGACCACAAAACATTATTTCTCTTCAAAACTAATATCGCATGGTACATGTATATGATTGGTGAACGAAAATTTTACAGCTGTGTTCTTCTGGGCCAATAGCAAGAGTGGCGTCCACTGGGGCGATTGGGCGAATGGTTGACAAATCATTCACATTTCACAATATACAGAAAGCAGCAACAACAGCAAATCTCGCCTATCAATAAATTATTAGGCAGACGATTTCCATTAATAGCCGTCATGTTTTAGGGTGCGAGACGAAAGTGCAAGGAAAATGTCTTTAATGATAAGATCCTTGACCCAATCAATTTTAGTATTTTATCGTGTGTCTACTAGATTCATACTTTGAATCTGTTTTTGTATTTTATTAAAAATTGGAAAATTGCGAGGAAGCTGCTTCTAACATTCTAGCATGTGTTTTTTTTTTTTTTTTTAATTACTGATATTAGAAAATATAAATTTGAATGTACTGTTGATTTGATATTTTCAACAAGTTACAAATATATATGTATGTGGTATAAAATTTTTAAAAGATCAACTCTAGACATCCACTAGAATTTAACCTGAACTTAAGAAATACGATTAGGTCTAACATTATAATGAGTTTCTCACCCAATGATTATAAAAAGTATTAATTGTCTATCAATTGTTAAATTATACTTCAATGACCACCTACAATTTATAAGTTTAACACAAAGGTGGACAACTGATATAATTTATAAACTTTTTGAATATATTTGAACATCGGGAAAACTTGGAGTGCGTCAATGATAATTTCCCAAAATAGAAAAAAAAAAATTATCAATCAAGAGATTGATGTAAATAGACCCAGCGACCATTCGGTCAAGGGAAATTTACAAAACTAACCATAAAATTTTCATAATTTTCATAACTAACCCTCCAACATTTTTTCTATCATAACTAGCCAACCATATAGGTATTGTCCCAAAATACCCTTGTTATTTAAGACAAATTGCACACTCGTTTACACTCTCCTCCAAAATTTGAAATTGTAAGTTGCTTTGTATCATCACCAAACGAAACCGTAAGTTGTTTTTTCTTGAACTCAAAGATCGACGGAATTTAATTTGGCAACGGCCAAAGAACAACAAAAAAGATTTCCGACCAAATACACCGAAATTCAAGTTTAATCCAAAACCTAGGTAAAATAATTGAACTATTGTACATAAGTTCAAAAAATATTTCTTAGATTGTTTGTTTATGCTTTATTTTGTAATAATTAAGTGTTTATGAGGCGTGTGTTAACTTAAAAATATATTTGAAGTTTGATTTGGTGTGCCAATTCTGTAATTGGCGCCATTGTTGGTTGCTGCAACAGTCTAAAGGTGCGGACAGTCGTCTGTCGCCAAATATTTTATGACAGTCGCCTGTCGCACCAATATGTGCGACATGTGCTACCTGTCGCACAAATTATTTGCGACAGGCAGCCTGTTGCACGAAGTATGTGCGACAGGGTTCCTGTCGCACCAATTTTTTGCGACAGGCAGCCTGTCGCACCAAAAAACAGTTTCAATTTCTGAAAATTTTAAAAAATATTATTTCATTTAATATAATAATATTATATAAAATGTGCTTCATATTCTTCTCTTTTTAATGTTTTATAGTTTTTAATTATAATATTTGTTTTTTTAATTTCAGGCTTAATGGATTATGTTGTGCTTCAATTGTGTTATGATGGTTGTTGGGATACTTTGGCCGATGGCAGTATGGAGTATGTGAATGCTAAGAATACAGCTTTTTTGGTTCAGAAAAATTGCCTGTTTGATCAGTTTTTGGCAAGGGTGTACGATGTGTTGGAAATAAATCCTCATGAATATAGTATCACGATGAAAACAACTTTAAGGTCTAGTAACACACTGTATCGTGCATGTTCACTGCCCATGGACATATGTAATGATGAAATGGTGAAGGTTGTATTACATATGGCCCGATGTGGCCAACTATGGATGTGTCCCTATATTTGTGACCAAATCTCCTCGAGTTCAGAGACAAGATGTTGAGCCACCAGTTGAAACTGAAACTTCCTTCCGAGCAAACATGTATGTCCCTGGTATTGAAGAAGAGGTGTTCCCAAGGACGGTGTCGTTGCAACAACATTACTCTCCATTCAATGACAACATTGACGATAATGGCATTACGTTAGCGGATGTTGGACACGAGGTGTTACCACAAACGACGTCATTAGACCAACGTTACTCTCCATATCACAATAATGAGTTCCGTGACAATTATGATCCGATTAATCACATTAGGAACACAGAAGCCAATAATATCTTTACAGAACCGTCTTGTAGTACGAGGGGGAGGGGCACTCACTTCAATAATGAATTTGATGACAGGGGCGTTGGTCATTCCAATATTCCGATTAATGATGTTGACGAGCGTGAAGATGATATTCCTATCAATAATAGAGACAACCGATCTATTCCTGCAACGACTGAATTCAGAAGGACAATTGACCCTCTCACAACTGTCGCTCCAATTTTGGCCTCAGATATAGTTGCTCCAAATTTTGTTAGCAATTGTCACTCAGATGATATTAGTGTGGGTAAGCTTTTCGTTGAGAAGAATGAGTTAATATTAGAACTGCGGAAGGTTGCCTTAAGGGATAAGTTTGATTTCAAGATTGCACGGTCTACAACCACACGTTTCGAGGCCCACTGTTGTTCGGAATCATGTAAATGGCGTCTTCGAGCAACGAGATGTTCGAATGAGCAAAATGTTCCTTGGGTGGTAAGGCGATCGACAATGTGCACAATTGACATAACTAAGTTTTGTCTGATGGTCGTCGTCAAGTAAGGAGCCGAGTTGTAGGTCACCTTATCGCGGACAAATATATTCAAGAGAAAAGGATATACACTCCGAATGACATCCGAGCAGATATGCAGCAAGAATACGGTGTTTACTTAACATACCAGCAAGCATATCGTGCGGAGAAGTTGGTCTAGAAATTGTTCGAGGGAATCTCTGAGAATCATACAACTTGCTTCCAAAGTACTCTCGTGTTTTGACCACAAAGCCAAATGATGGTACAGATTACCCATCTTGAATTGGATACAAATGGTAATTTCTTATACTACTTTGTAGCTCTTGGATCTTCCATCAAGGGTTTCTTGCGTTTATCGAGCCGATTATTCTTTGTTGATGGCACTCATATGAAAGGAGTATATCGGGGAACCATGTTTGTGGCAACATGTTTGGACGGAAACAATCAATTGTATCCGTTGGCCATTGGGATCGTGGATTCGGAAAACAATGAAGCTTGGGAATGGTTTATGACGAAGTTACATGGACTGATTGGTGATAGACCAGACTTAGTAATTATCTCTGACCGATGCACCGCTATAAAGAGAAATTTGTTTATAAAGTATTTCGGAATGCTACACATGGGGTTTGTTTTTAGCATGTAATAGGCAAGGTCAATTCAATGTTTATGATGTGTATATATTTTTGTGTTGAATTTGAGCATATCTTCATAAACGCAGCAAAAGCATATGGGCACGAAGAATTTAAAAAACAACTGGAGGGGTTGTGGATGCTACATTCGGGCGCGGCTGATTACTTAGAGAATCATGTTGGTACGTGTAATTGGGCAAGGTCTGAGTTCGATGGTAGGAGATATAGTATTCTTACCACGAACATTGCGGAGAGTGTGAATTCGTTTATGAGGGAACCACGAAAATTCCCAATAACTCATCTTGTGGATCACTTCAGAAAAACACTGCAGCAATGGTTTTATGATCGGACAATGGTGGCTGAATCAATGAGTACTCGTCTAACGACGCAAGGCACGAAATAGTCACCGAGAGAAGAACTTTAGCTGAAAGAATGATTGTTCGTCCTGTGTCTAGGCATCGATTCCAAGTATTAGGAGGTGGTATTAAGGAAGGGTTAGTTGACATAGACAACAAGACTTGCTCTTGCAGAGTATTCCAACTTGATCAGCTTGTTTGTGCTCATGCAATTGCTGCTTGTCTTACTGTCCGAGTGGATTACATACGCCTTTGTTCTAATTTCTACACCAAGGAAGCATTGCTGAGGGCTTATGCACAACCTGTGGAGCCGGTTGGCAATGTGGCCGATTGGGAAGTTCCCACTGAAATTCGGGAGATGAACGTTAATCCACCTATAGAAGCACGACAACCAGGTCGTCGCAAGGAGCTGAGAATACCTTCTGCCGGTGAGGATGTCAATAGGAGGGATCGGATGCGGACGATGCAATGAATTGGGACATAACCGTAAGCGATGTAAAAATCCCGTACCATCCGATCGAAGCTAGTTGTATTGTTAATGAAGTTTTATGAATTGTTATTGAACCGTCTTGTATTAGATAATTTTATTTCATTATATTTTTGAAGATTTTTACGTTATTTCCACCTGTGAGAAGTCAAATATGTCAATAGACAAAATGTTGGAATGCAATGTTGTATATATACAGATTCACCAGCACTGTAATTTGGTGCGACAGCGACTGTCGCATTAAAATTTCATGACAGTCTGCTGTCGCACCAAATTCTTTATGTTCATAGTCATCAAACTTTGTGCGCGACAGACTGTCGCTAAAATTTAAGCGACAGTGCTGTCGCACCAAATTACTGATTCACAGCACTTTGTAATTTGGTGCGACAGTGACTGTCCAATTGGCGGATAGTCGTCTCGGCCGCACCAAAATTACAGATTCAAAGCGACTGTAATTTGGAGCGACAGGCAGCCTGTCGCCCAAATTTGGGCGACAGGCTGCCTGTCGCACCAAGTTTCAGATTAACAGTCACTGTAATTTGGTGCGACAGGCAGCCTGTTGCCAAAAATTTGGAGAAAACAAATAATGAAATTTGGAAGTGTAAATAGTACTTAAGGTAAATATGCTTTTATTTATAATGAACTTAAAAAAAATATAGATATGTAATATGAAAAAGTATGTAATGAAACTGTACGTCCATCACAAAATTTATCCATACATCAAAATTTTTACGGGTACAATGGCTTATAGTACAATATCGCCATGAAATATATCCACTGCAATCTTCTTCCTAAAGTATTCTGCATGACTAGCGTCAAAATCAAATTTATGACCAAACATTAAATACATAATAAACATCAACATAAAAACTCCGCAATCGCCACTACCAGGATCTTGTTGCGGGACACCTTTTACTGTTATGACTTTCCATGGGTCAGCACTCTGCAGCTCTTGTCGGATGTTATAGAATCCGACAAATTGAAGCCACACAGGGAATATAACTTCGAATGGCTTGAATTGATGCTTGTAGGTCTTATTGTCGCGAATCGACATTAACGAGTCATAAATCCAGATTTTTTTGGTCCGAAAGTCCGCTCGGGCTAAGACCCAGTGATTGCTGCCCAGATTAACAGGAATGAATAACTGCATAGAAAAATGGTGGAAAATGTGTCATCAGTGATGTGTATAACACTGGCCTAAATTACCAAACAACTCTATGTATAAACCACAACATTATGCATACCATATCGACCTCCGTGAATGGCTTTTTTGGATGTGTTTGCCGCCCACCAATATAGCTATTCAAGCTATCGTTAAATGTTAATGAATCGAGCGCACAATCCCCGTGGTTCCACAACTGATTCAAGAACACCTAGTACACAAATAACATGAAAGCTTAAATTTATTAATGATTTACTACATTATAAAAAAATATATTTATTTTATAATTAAAAGTTTTATAAAATGAACATTACCCAAAAAAAGGTGTCTGTATGTGTGACCCGTTGGGATAAGGCAATGGGATACTGCCGTTGCTTCTCGCTTATCAGACGAAGATACTCATGAATATGCTGTGCGAGAACAACTATATGTCAATTCACTATATATATATATATATGTAAAGATATCAACACTATTGCGTGGAAAAGGTCGAAATTACCTCGTCATCTAGCCACCCCAGCTCCGCATGGCCCAAAAGTGTTTCGAAGAATGAATGAGACTGGTGGACTATCCGATCCACTATGATATCGCCAAATGAACCATCGGTTGAACTCATCATATACTGTTGGATCGTTCAATCCTCTGAGTGGATTTATGTCCACACTTGTTCGGCGGTCAATGTCATGATCGATTATTTGTGGTGCAGGCAGAGGCATGACATTCTTTCCTCGCTTGAATGGAGGAATCAAGTATGGACTATTCAAAACATATGATTGTTTATATGGTCGTCCAAACTTACTAATGCCCGGAGGCGCCTCAGTGAAGACCTGCACGCTTTCCCCGCTTGGATCTCCATAAAATGTATACAATGACATAGGTGAAGAAACATTCTGATTGCCAACATCAGGATATACTTCATAGTCATCCGGGACCTGTTAATTTAATAGGATGAACATGTTAAACAAATATTCTGCATGAATATAAAAGAATGCAATAGGTAAATTTTATATTTGCTTACCGTATATGACCGCCCGCTCGGAGATTTGCGGATGAGCGTTTACTAAATGAACCCATAAATCCCATCGCTTCTCTAAATTCTTTATGTTCTCTCCGCTCCGCCTCAAACGCCGTCTTCAATTCAAGGATGTTACGATCTATCTTATCCATCCGCGTGCGACGTAATCATGATGATGCTTTGTCCTCGACTATTACAAAAATATAAATTTAATTTCACAACCAATGATTTATATACGAGGAAATTAAATGATTTATAACCTCCGAATAACGTGTGTCGGGTGATTAGGTGTTTGCTCCTCACAATCGGGCAGTATCATTCTCATCTCATAATCACCGGTATGTGATCCTCATTCCCATCAGCCAGGTATACGGTCCTCAACATTTTTTGCTCAAGTGTTGGCTCGGGGAAATGTGTGACTTCTTTGTTTGTCTTGTAACGGGTGGCGCGTTGATTGAAGGTTGATGCTGTAGAAAGTAACAATTAAATTGAGAAAATAATAAGTTTAACCATTTCAGAGTTTCCATTAACAAATAAATAATAGTGGTTTAATGCACTATTGGATACTCACATTACGGACCCATCTTGGAATATGCGCACGTAATCCTTGATATCTGCCAATATTTTTTCCCTTTCTCGATCTTATCTGGATCAAGGGTTTGCCGAATGTTCCCTTCCTATAAAATCAGCCAAAAATTTTCACTTCATCTGATGATAGTATTTAATAATACGTAAAGTAATAATATACATCCAGTAATAAATAATACTTACAAGACGAGAATTGTCATTAAGAAATGAATAAACTTCTGAAAAGTTTATTTTTGAAGAAGCCATGGGTTTCCATTGCACGATTCGCGGAATCTTTGTTTTCGTCTTGACGACCCACACAGACGGAAGGCCTCCAATCGCTTCGTAAATCCAAGCCTGCAACAACCGAAGTACAAAATCCATAAAACTTAGAGTTAAATTTTCAATATTACAAAACTAATTCATTTTAGAAACTAAGTTATCAGTAAAATTTTGGGAACTCACTTGAACCCCAGACGTGAAACCATACATATTGTACTTTTCAATTTTGTGCCTTGGATTTGTCAGGCGAGTCTCCTTAAATTTCTCATCCTTGCCGCCTAATGCATTGTCCGGATCGTGGTATATCGATTGCCAGGACAAATAACCCCATGGATGCTTTCGGAAGTGATCGATGTCGTCTACTTCATTAAGCAGCGAGAAATTTATTTGACAGTGGTCTTTTCGACCATCCAGAACTCTGTCCGCAAAATAAAAGAGTGCGATCTTAACTGCATCAATGTCGTCCATTACCTCGAAATCCAACTCTTCAAATCTTGCGTCGAATTCCTTAAGATTAATGTTGCGAAACAAACTGTTAAAGTACGTACTAAGTAGCCGATGAATTGTTTTTGACTGTTTCAGCACAGGACCTACACCATAGGTAAGTCCAGTAACTAAGCACCACTCTCCAACTGATAATCGTATCAGTTGGTCACCAATTTGAAACCATAATTGATTTTTGTTCTTCCGTTCCTTATCCACCACTTGCCTCAGCAACAAATTGTGCAAAATGACGCCACTAAATGGAAAGCTCTGACACTCCAAGAAATGCCCAAATATGTCATTCTTAAATAGTTGCAACTGCCGTTTTGTCAACTTTCTGCGGATCGCTTTCACCACTTTATCGAATTTACACATACTAGAGATACGACCGGGAAAGTGATCGATATAAGCAAACTTCAAAATGCACGGTTCATTTCTACATTCTGCTGACTGCTCACTCGCCATGTATCTCATTACATTTATTACATTATCATGTTAAAGGAAATTTATAACAATTTAATAACATAAAAGGAAAAAATTCCAAAATCAGTAATTTTGGCGACAGCGAGCCTCGTCGCACACAACAAGTGCGACGAGCACGCACGCGTCGTCGACGCCCAGCCGCGTGCGACGCGGCGAAGATCGAAGATCGCGCTGTCGCCTGACGCTTATATCGCGCGACAGCGCCGCCCCAGCGCTGTCGCCGACGCATGATCGCGCGCTTGTCGCGCGAGACGGCGACAGCGCTAGCGATCTTAGGCGCCGCTTCGCGCTTGTCGCGCGAGACGACGCGCGACAGCGGGCTTGCAGCGGATAGCGCGCTTCGTCGCCCGAGACGTGCGACAGCGCCGCGATCTTCTTGGCGCCGGCGCTTGTCGCGCAAGACGGCGACAGCGCGCGCGGCGCGCAAAGCTTGCGCGATTGCCGCGGCCAGTGTTCGCGCCCGCCGCGACGCATGATCGCGCGCTTGTCGCGTCGCGAGACGCGCGCGACAGCGCCGATCTTCGCGCCGCGCTTGTCGCGCGAGACGCGACAGTGCGCGCTGCGGCAGCGCGCGCTGTCGCCGAGACTGCGACAGCGCGCGATCTTGCGCGCGCCCGCGCGCCTGTCTTGCACTCTTCTGTGCAACGTGAGCGCCCCGGTTGCCCTTTCTCCCACACATTCCACCCTCACCCACACCATCATCCCAAGATCAACATCACCCACTCCACAATTACAATCACTTCCATCACCAACACAAAAACTTTCAAACATAATCCACAATAATTTTTTCTAATAATTTAGGGTTTTGAAACTAACCTTCTATTTGTTTATTTTATCCGTAATGTGGGTGGTGTTGTTGGTGCCGTGGATGGACTCGACGTGGTGGGAAGTCGCCGACAACAATTTCACTTGGAGGAGAGAAATCCGTTGAGCAATTCGGGAGAGGAAGTTGGGAGAATGAGAGGGGTAAAATCGGAATTTTTTCAAATGTTGGCTACTTATGATAGAAAAAAAGTTGGAGGGTTAGTTATGAAAATTATAAAAATATTGTGGTTAGTTTTGTAAATATCCCTTCGGTCAAGCCGTCGTGGGAATGGAGGAATGGGTGGCCACTTTTTTTCCAAGCATATTTTGTCTCTTATAATTAAACCCCAAAAGAAGCAAAAGTCGTTTGGCTTTTATTGCGTTCCGTAAAAGCACTTCTATGCGCGACTGCCAAGTGTGATGGATTGACTGGCCAGCAAAAACACATGATTTCGAGAGCTGTTTAAAAATATTTTTAGCATCGTTAAATAAGATTTTAAAGAATTATAGGTTGAAGTGTTTCGGAAATAAAATAGACATTAAATATATCTAATTTCTCTAAAATCTCTAAAATATTAAAAGTTTAAAGGAAAAGAAGGGTAAATAAGTCATTTGATTGATAATTTATCTTAAAAATAGAAAATATATATTCATAATAACAAAAATATTTAAAAATAATTTTTATTATTAATTTTTTATTGACACCGAAATATGTATTTCTTAATTTTAATGCTTAAATGTTTTATTTAAATTTTCATTTATATGATTTATTTAATTTGTAATAATTATGAATAAAAATGTATTTGAAAATAAGAATAACACTAGAGAATTATGTTAATTAGTTATTATAAAAAAATAATAAAAGAATAAGTGGTGTATATTAATTTCAACATAGGAGAGACGGACAATCTCTCTTAAATATATATCTTAAATTATTTTGTATAGAAACAATTGTTTTAGGAAAATTCTCTTATTAATTTTTTTTTTCATTTTTGGGTTCTATTTGGTCAGATAATGATACTTTCATCTGCTCTTTATAAATTTTCAACATCCTGTTTTGTCCAAATCGCTACGACTTTAATAGAAAAAGAATACTTTTGAAGAATAAATCTAATTTTTAACATATGAAATAAAATTTGATATAAGAAAATTTGATACACGTACATATTCACCTTTTTGTTTTTATGAAATTTTAACAATGCGAATGAAATGAAGTATTAGAAATTTTATCACAGCCATAGCTCGAAAACCTTCCTAAAGATTGATGTAAGAAGAACTCAAACACTAATATTAATATTCCTCGCACTCATATTATTATTATTATTATTATTATTATCAACAATAAGAATACAATTGTTCTATCTATATTTTCAAAATTTCAATCAAGTTTTTCAATTTTTTCGTAAAAATTCTCAACTAATGTGTTATATATATAAGTTTGCTTTTAAAAAATTGGAAACTAAAAATGTATCTTGCAATTTGAGATATACCAAAATGTTTGGTGATTATAATTTTGAAGACGTTGTATTAAAACTTTTCATTTCTAATAAAACATTGGAGAGATTTGGGATAATCTTGAATCTGCTAAAGCTTCACGACTGAATTGATTTTTTTTTTTTTTTAATTCCGAAACACTGTGGGAGGTGCAAGCAACTTTTCACCAGTTTCTAGATCTAGAAACATCGACGTTGTGCATACATGACTTGAATGGCTGACTAATCTTGATTTTTTGAACATGTGAGAAGGGAAGAACTGGAAAGAGAATTGAAGAGAGAATGGGATGTTGAATTAATTATCAGATAATATTGTCAATGATATCTACAAGCCATTGTTGGACTTTACACACTTATGCAAGGAAGCACTTTCCTGGAATTGGCCTTCATTGATTGCCTCATTTGGCAGCATGTTTGCTGCTACCGCAGCCTGCCGACATAGAAAAAAGGATGAAACAAACAAATTAATTACTTGGGGTCTAGCTGGCCGCTAAAAGGCTCAGATATGGGGGTGAGTGCGCGTGTAAAATAAAAAGAAGAAGAAAGAAAGAATATGGCTAGAGCAACAACGCAAGGAGCAGACGACGCTATCCGAGGATATTAAATAATATCTCAGAAATAATTGAAGGGTTTAATTACGGCCTTCGAGGGTCGTAGGACCTAAAATTAATTTTATTTAAATTGACATTTAATATTCTATTTAATATTAAATAGTATTTATGCTTTTATTATAGAGTCGGACTATTAACACCCTTCTAAAATATTATTGAAATCCTTTTTTTTTTATTATATTTCACTTAATGTAAAAAATACTCTTTTTTTTTTCAAAATGAACACCCTTTTCATTTATGAATTTTTCAGTTTCTAATAATTTTCTCACTTTTTCAGTCTTAATTTTAATATTCCTCTCTTTAAACTTTCATTATTATTTAATTTCTAAAAAAATCTAAAAGAAAAAGTCATAAAAACATTATAATTAGAAAATAATGAATATTTCATTAATCTAATGCAACTTTATCCCACTTATAAATTTTGGGTTCACTAATTAATTTGAGAACCCTTAAAAAAATTATTTGTAATAGGATAAAAGTTTATTTAATTTATTTTTCTACTGTGTTGTATCTTAATTAAGTTGCTATATTTATCACAAGAATTTTATTTTAGCTTAGAAGATTACTTCTTAAATTCAAAATATTTTAATGATAATAAAAAAAATTTATATTGTGCATGTAAAATAGCTTAATTCTATTTATATTTGTCCTCAAATGTAATTCTAATATAAAAGGGATTTTATGAGATTAATGAAGGGGTGCCAATAGCCCAACTCTTATTATATTGTAATTTCTTAAATTAAAGTTGGCATTAATTGGGAGACTCCTTAATTTATTATTTTCCTAAAATTAGGATTTACATTTTTTGTTTTGGAGAAATTATTTAGGACACAAGGAGTCCTATTTTAAAAGCAAATCAGTATTAAAAAGGAATATAAACTCTATTATGAATTATTATAAGAGCGTAATCGTACTTCATAAATAGAGTTGTGTTCTACAATATAGAAGACAGTAAGTAACCTTATGGAGTTTTAATATTTATATTATGTTCATTCCAATCTTAGCACATACTACTTTTGTTGACCAGTCTCTTTGGGATATTTATATTATGTTAAATTCAGCGTTGAATGAGTTCTACATCAAAGTTGCGGATAAGAAGACAAATGGCACTGGTAAGTAGTGTCAGTTGAGGTGGCAACAAGCCATTAATAATGAATAAGAGAGACTTTGAATCGCGTAAGAATTCAATAAGTATTAAGTTGTAATCCTCTTATACTTAGTCAATTGTTTAATATCTTAATATTAACAATTGACTAATATAAAAATCTTATGTATAAATCAACCCAATATATAAAAATCTTTTGTTGTGAGCCTTGTGATTCAAATCACATAAATTAATTAGTTTAATTTATTTATTTATAAAATGGATCCAAAATTTCCTAATAAGGGGTATCTTGCCCTACAATTTGGATAAGATGGTAATAGGCAACCAGAGAATCAACAAAAGTTAGTATCTAATATCTATATGATAAATATTGTATAATTATTTTAAAATTGATTACAGTTATCGAGAATAAGAACATGGGAAAAAAAAATTGACTTTATTAACCTATTCTGAACGATGTGGAGTTTCTCTACTTTCTTGTTTTGCATTAGCTATAAATTTTATAAATACTTTCCCTTGACAAATCTATATGCGTAGCCTTTTGAAAGGGAAAGATAACAAGTAACAAAACCATAGGTGAAGTCACAGGAGAAACGTGAGCTAAGATCAATAAGTCGAGATTCTCACCAAACCTCTTACCAACATTATGTAATGCCATAAATTTAGATAAAAAAAAAAAAAGGGAGGGAAAATCATTCACCTCTGAAGTTTTGGCCTATTAATAGATTTCTAGTTTCTGAAAAATTCATAAATATTTAATATAACAGTTTGGAGGATTGCCACTTTCCCTATAATTTTTTTTAAACTATTTATCCTCCTATAATTTCCATGATATCTCTAATCCTTTTAACTTGAAAATTCTAGCATAAATAATGGTTATTTTGTGACCAGAATAATTTTTTTTTTTTATATACTAACCTAAAACAATAACAAAATATTATAAAAAAAAATTGCAAGAGAGTAAGTGTTAAAATCTAAAAATATTGTACATTAAGATCTTGTTTGATATAGAAGTTAGGCAATTAAAGTAATTAGTAAATATTAACTATTGTGATTTAGAAACTCACTTGACTTGATCCCACATTTATATGATGAAAAATTTATAATGTTTTTGTTATTTTTATCAAAATTATTGTCTAAAAGTTATATTTTCTATAAATTACCAACTTTTATTTTATAGTTTCAATTTTTATTCCACTGCAATTATGGTATAAAAGATATAACAGGTCAATACAAACAAGACCAGAGTGGTAATCTCTAAGAGAATTTTGATAGATTTTAGTTTTTTTTTTCTTTTTTAACAAGTATCCGGGAGGTTATTGACAAAGTTTAGCATATGATATATTAATTTCAGAGGCGGAACTACATACGAGCCCCGTTCATGATGGAAAAAAATTATAGGAGAAACAACGGCCTGAGTTGCAATTTCAATAAGTGTACATGAACTTTATGCTTGGTCCCATTAGTTTTACATAATTTTTTTTAGGCAACCATATATTATGGTTTCTCCAGTGTAGCCCTCGCTATCAGCCTCCTAAATTTGAATGATATAAAATGTTCCAAGCCAACTTTAATTTATATTTTTTCCATTATGGGTGTGTTTAGAATTGAGGTGCTGTACTTTTTAAGCTATAATTACTGTAGAGAAAAACTGTAACTATAAAACAAAAGTTAATAATATATAATAAATATGAATTTTAAATAATAATTTTGACAAAATTATTAAAGATATAATAACTTTTCCATCATATAAGTGAAAAATCATATTAGCATAGCTTTCAAGGTACAACAACTAATGTTTACTAGATATTTTAATACTGTAATTTTTAAATTACAACTGCCTAACCTTAATATCAAACGCACCCTATGACCCACTCCAACTAAACTCATGGTGTTGCTACTGTATTTTGATGAATTTTGACATTAAGAGAAGTTTATGACGAATTCCGATCGAAACCGAAAGAGCCAAATTGCATTTTAATCAAACATTAGATGAGATCAATAAACATTTCTCTAAAGTTTAAAATAATTTTTATGAAGAAAGAGGCTCTAAATAAAGACAAAAAAATGCTCAAGGGAAAAAAGGTGATAAAAGTTGTTGGAAACATTATGGCTGATGTAGAGAATAATCAATTGAACAAAGTCACTCCAACATGTATAATATTAAAATCTCTATTTGTTAAAAATAATAAGAAAATCTCTTTTTATTATTTAATTACCACAAATTGGTTAGTTACCTGTCACGTTTTAGATAATTCAAACGAACCTATATGTTTGGGAATTATCACATCTAGATATTTTTATATTTTAAAATGTAAAGTTTATGTTTAGACATACTAAACAGAAATTGGACAGTTCTGTCTAATTTTAAATAACTTTCATGAAAACCTATTCTTAAAAAAAAAAATCCATGTTATGCGAAAATTTATTAATGAATTAAATGAAATTACAGCCAGCCAATTCATGAACATAATTTTGCCCCCGATGAAACAAACAAATATACAACGAAGACTCATGCAATTTTGGTTTTGATTTTTTCAAAAAAGAAAAACAGAACATTTCAATTTTAAGCTGTGATTAAAGTATCTATTAGATACCATATCTTATGGTCTAGACAATAAGTATTATTCAATGGTTATATTTTATTGATATTTTGATAATTTTATAGTATTCAAACTGTAAGGTATTGTATTCATGAAGTAACATAGTCGGATCCATAAGTGCCCAAAAATGAACTTGTAAAAAAAATTGCGTTGAAACAAAGTTTATTGAAAAAATATATATATGTATACAGACACACAACCTGTCAATCTACGTGACCCGTCAGATTCAAATAATAAAGAGAGGCAAGCACGATCTATTTCACAGGACTCACAGTGCATCTGCAAATAGTCAACGATGCAACATCATATAATTAAATCACTTTTAAATTTAAATTACATTTGAAAATCCACTAATTAAACTCTTTAAAACAAGAAATTAAATTTACAAAATATGAATTTGAAAATCAAGCTTCGCTGGCGCCTAATTTGGCTTTGGCCTTTTGGTTGGCAAGGTGTCACATGCACTTCAATTTGCATCACTGAAAAGAAAAAAGATAAAAAAAAAAAAATCATAAAGTGAAATCGGTAGAAGAATCAGGAACTAGTTTGAAAATTTATATCAATGGCAGCTTTTGGTTTTGCTTATCCTCTTCATCATTGCTCTCTTTCTTTTTTGAAGCTTTCCCATTTTCGATCCAACAAAATAAATTTTCCCAGAAAGTAGGACGCTCAAGGAAAGTTGAAGTCTTTTATTTTTGGCCGCGATGGATATTTCTGCGAACATGAAGCGAAGAAACTTGCTTAAAGTAATTGTTCTTGGTGATAGCGGGTATGGTTTTTTTTTTTTTTTTTTTGGGTCCCGATTTATTCAAGTACTGTCAAATTAATTTCTTCAGTTTAATCTCATGCAATTTTGCCTTTTTATTTATTTATTGGATGATTTCAGAGTGGGAAAAACTTGTCTGATGAATCAGTATCCTTCAAGTTATGTCGCAATCGTATAATATAATCTGTTTTACTTTTGAAAAGAAATTGCCTCTTAGCAGTTTGCGTTTCTGTTTCTCATTGGCTGGTTTCTGAAAGTTTTCAAAGCATATATCTTATACGTTAACTTTTCTCTCCTTTTTCGTTCGTGTTTTTCCATTTTTACTTTTTGACATAAAATATTATCATTCTGCACTTGCATGGCTAATTCAATGGTTGGTGGTGAGATTAAAAATTTAGTGGTGTTAAATTTGTAACGTTAGTTAGATAATGTCATTATTTAAAATTTTAAACTTTTTAATAAATTTCAACCCACTATAAAGGACAAAATTATCATTCTCTCTCTTTATTTATGTAAAATTTAAACGCGACCTTTAGGGACATAATTGTATTGAGATTTGGGAGCTCAGAACCCAAAAAAAAAAAAATCTATATCTAAAAAATTACGTGTTACACTTGATTTTAACTTTTTTTTTTATTTAATATAAATTGCATTATATGGTCCCATCAAATTTATTATTTTCATATTAAGATGACAATTAGTGGTGCCGGCACCAGCAAGTGGTAAGGCATATGAGGCTTCTTTGAACAGTTGTGGTTAGGTGACAGATCAATTGTTAAAAGATGAGAAAGTTAAGCCAGCTGAAGTTACCTTTGGAACACCCATAAATACATATTTTGATTTGCAAGAAGGTTTCTTTTTGGATAGAAATGTCATGGAACTTTAGTCAAAATGCATGTTTTTTGTCTTGTTCATATTTATTCAAATTCTAAACGGATTTTGGGGAACAAAGATTACTACAATCCTTTGTTTAATTAGATATATCTTTTCTATATTTGATAATTTTTTTTTATGTGGGTCTAGTAAATATGAAAAAAAAAACCCTTTTGTCAAGTTGTTCTCATACCGAGTTAAATATATTTGTGACTTTTTCCTAAGTTACATTTATTGTAGCTTATCGCTAGGTTTCTTTTTTTTTTTTAATGCAAAAAATAAGTAACAAAACAGTGGGGACGTGGGGTTAAGTAGGCCAATTAGTAAATTTTATTAAATTATAAGTTACATTAATCATAACTTAAGGAGACAAAATATAGAATCTGATTATTTTTATTTCCATCATCACTATCAGCAAGATTTGGAAGTAATTTTATTTAACTTGTTATTTGATGTGATTTAAAAATTATTTTGAGCTTTTACCCCATCCTTCTACCTTTTAAAATAAAAGGAAAAAGTGTTAAATAAGCTAAAGATTCCTTGTACAAACTCTTAATATTAACTAATTGATAAAATAAATAAAACACAAAATGAAAATTTATCAGAATACAAAAATGTATTACAGAGAATATAATGATTTTCCTAAAAATAATTTTAAAGCAAATTTTGGGCTGTTCCAGTTGGTTATTTATTTTTTTGTTTTGGCTCTATTTTTATATCCAGGATTATTCTGTTTGGTGTTCTTAATTATGCATTCAGATATGTATATAATAAGTTCAGCCAACAATACAAAGCTACAATTGGTGCCGATTTTGTTACCAAGGAGCTTCAGATTGATGACAAGCTAGTAACTTTGCAAGTAAGTGATTGATAAATTAATGTTTTATGCAAACAAAAGATTATAATTAGTAAATTCCTTCACTGAGTTAATTTATTTTCTTATTTAACAGATTTGGGACACTGCCGGGCAAGAAAGGTTTCAAAGTCTAGGATCTGCATTTTATAGAGGGGCAGATTGCTGTGTTCTTGTATATGATGTAAATGTACAGAAAACATTTGAATCACTTCAAAATTGGCACGAAGAATTTCTGAAACAGGTCTGGTTCTGATGAATTGATATTTAATTTTTTTGATATAGATAATATATGATCATAAAAATGTCTTGTTTCTACTATGTCGGTGTGTTATGCTTAAGTTTTATAACACGACAACATATTATTATATGGTGTTCTTATCTAAAATTGTTTAGCTGCAACGCAGTATCTGATTTTGGTTAGACCGTATTGTCAGACTCAAATTCAAATTTTGACATATCGTGGACGTCCGTAGCCAAGAGTTTTTATTTTCGTGTGTTAGTTTATTCTAATTTTGATTTTTGGCATACTTTTTCAACAGACAGATCCAGGCGAGCATGAAGCTCGTCCCTTCGTATTGCTTGGGAACAAGATTGACACAGACGGTGGAAGCGGCCGAGTGGTATGTAAATAAAATGCACGTCAAATGTTCGATAAATTTCCTTTACGACATGGGCTAAATTTAATTTGCTTAATCATGTGTAGGTCTCTCAGAAAAAAGTCCTTGAATGGTGTGCTCATAGAGGAAACATTCCTTATTTTGAGACCTCAGCCAAAGAAGACTACAATATTGATGAAGCATTCCTATGTGTGGCCAAAATTGCTCTGGAAAACGAACACCAAGACATGTGAGTGTTAATAAAGGCAATGATATAATTAAGTCATTGCATTTGCAATCTAACTTGCAACATAAAATCTAAATTTTAAAACTAGAACCCCGAACGTGAAACTTGTAACACGACGGTTTGTTATCAATTAGTATATATATGGCTAATAAATCTTTTAAATGAAACTGATAGATAGGCTTCAATTGAATTGTTGCAGTTACTACCAGCCCCAGCGAATTTCTGAAACTGTTTCAGAAGTTGAGCAAAGACGAGGTTGTGCATGCTGAAGTTCAAGTTCTGGGCACCTAAAATAAAATTGAAACTACTTTCAATTTTCTTGTTTGTTTTATTCTTTGTATTAGTTTTTATTATGCTTATCGAGCATTAGTTTCTTTCTTTCTTTCTTTTTTCCTCTTTATATAGTGATAGCATTTGTATAAATCAATAATTACTCTTGGATAAGAAGTGAGCTGCTTTTGACCCAAAAAAGAAAAATGGCAGTCCAATCCCTCTGTTTCAGTGGGCAAAAACAAACTCTTCAACGAACATAAAAGTTCATATTTGTTAGTTCAAAATACTACTGCAACAATAATAAGTCCTCTTTAGTATTAAGATAAAATGGTTAGTAAATGTTAGTTACTGTAACTTTTAAATTAAGTTAATTTAATCTAACATTTATATGATGAAAAATTTAATTTTTTTTAAATTATTATATAAAATTATCTTTATTATACTATTAATTTTTATTTTATAATTACTGTTTTTTTTTTCCGAAAACTATAATTAAAAACATACAACATCTCAATACAAAATAGAACTTAAATTTTAAGATAAAAAATTCACTAAATTCATATGAATAGAGATTTAATGATGATATTGTAGGATTATTACTTATGTTATATAATTCAACTCTATTCACTAGATACTATAATTTTGCATATGAAAATAAAAGTGGGTGAAGTTGCTCATTGAATCGATTTTTTTTTTAATGCTCTTTGTTGCGACTTTACTATTATTTTTTTATTTTTAAAACTAAAAGCAAATAAAACTTTTGTGTTGTTGAGGCTTAAAAAGAAAAAGAAAGGGACTCATATGAAACATCAATAAAAGGAAAAGGATTATTGTAGTTTGACTACTTTAAGAACTTTAATATATCAAATGACTATAAGAAGTATTACTTGGATAATTTTATTATGATATTTTTATAAATTTTATTATTATACTACATTTACGTATCATCATTAGTTAATTAGTAAGTTGATTAATAAAATATTAATTTCACCATTAAAAGATAAATACTCAAATAGCGGTATCAAATATTAAATTTATAGTTTTATAGGAATTATTTCTAACTAGTTTATATTTTAAGTTTATAATATTGTAATGCTTTGCATGTTATTTATTTGTTTTTGACAAAAATTTTCATTAAAGGCCAAAGTTGATATTTAATTACTCAACTAATTGGTCAAGTTCAAGTAACGGTAATAATAGAAATGTAGTAAAGTGATGGGTTTTGTAAAGTTATAGTAACAAAATAATAGATTATAAATTGTTTGATATATTAAAATTTTTAAAGTAGTAAAACAATAATAACCCAAAGGAAAAAAAATAAAAAAAAAAGAAAGAATGGACTTATATGAAGAATTATTATTATTATTGTTTACATTACTTTTATTTGGGTAGTGATATTTCTATCATTAAATTGTGTAAACCTACCTCACTTTAAAATCTAATTATAGAAAAAGGACATTAGTTTAAACAATTTCAAATTAAGATTGAATGTAAAAAATTAACCAATTAGAACCTCATTAACATGATTATTAAGCTTAGTTAAACTAATAAAATGTATTTACAACATGATATCTCACAAAATTTATATGCTAAGAAATTTACGCTATTTATTACATTAATTTATTGACTATGAGAAGGATCCAATTAATTAGTTGTTTAAACTTTTTTCCTAATTAAAATTTTAAAAAATAATGTCAATTTTTAAAGTAATTCTTTGAAATGGGATGGATTTACACCATTTATGGTGTGGAAATATCCTCACGTCTTTGATTTTCCTTGCATTAGATAGTATAATACAACTAAATATTTTGAATTCAATTTAATAAATAACCAATTTAACTCTTTTTGTTTTTATCAAAAAATCCATTGTGTCTGCTAGGATATGAAATTTAATTTTATGTCTATTGAGTAGGGGTGGGCAATAATTTGGTTCAGTTTCAAATCAAATTGAATTTTAGATTTTTATTTATAGAAACAATAATCCAAACCGAACAAAAGTGAATTATTTAGTTTTTTTGGATTTTAAATCATAATGTCCTTAATATTTTCTAATTTTTTCAAATTTCTTTTTCTTTTTTGTATAAATTGATTGGTTTTTTTAAATCGAACCCTAAACGATGGTTGGGCCGACTTTTTTAGGACAATAATTTTTTTGTTACCCTAATTTCTAGACGAGCCTTAGGGCCTGCTTTATGGGATTTTTTAAAAGACTTAAAAATAATTTTTCAAAATCTAAAAGTTAATTTTAGTGTTTGGTAAAAAAATTTGAAATCACTTTTGTCAAAAAAGTTTATTCTACAAAAATGATTTTGAAAGTAGAGAAGAAATAACTTTTAGATTTTGATTTTAAAATCAATTTTATCATTTAATCTAATTCTATAAATATCCTTACAATTGTTAACTACACCCAAAATTATCCTTATTTAATTGAAAATAAAATCAATATTTTAATATTTTTATCATAATTCAGGTATTCCTTTCATTTACTTTTTTTTTTTTTATATATTTTACATTATATCAAAAGTTTTCTATGACAATATAGTCTAAATTTTATTTTTAGTAAAATTATTATAATACACAATTAAATTCAATATAATATAAAATTTTATTTTTAAGTTAAATTATTATAATACATGATTAAAAATATTGTGTATATATATATATATCTATATATATATATATATATATATATATATATATTTATGTGTAAGTAAATGTTATCTATATTATATACATTTTAGTTATTTATTTTTTTACAGTAGTTTAACAGTAAAATTTACCAAACACTAATAATCGTTTTTTAAAATTTATAAGATTTTCAAAATAAAATTTACTAAAAATTTAATTAATTATCTTTGCAGTTAATTATTTATTTAGCACATCGAACTGTAATTATTTTAAAAGTTAAATCAAATTTTAAAAATAGGCCAAAAAACAAACACTAACAAAAATAATAAGAGAAAAAAAAAAACTCCTCCATTTACAGAAGACTCGAAGCCTCAGATCACAATAATGAGACGAGTAGAGCAGGCGTGTTATGTGTGCCATTAACCAACTCGAATTGTTGTTCCTTTCCGAAAACGATGAGCAGGAGTTTTAAGACAAGCGAGCAACCGAAACCATCTCCTGTTAATATAATATAATAGCAGCCACAGAAATAATCATGTGTCAGAAAAATAAAAAATTAACAAAGTATTGGAAATCCTCCGACCGTCGGATCAACAACCACTCTCATTAGCGAATCAAATAAAAACTCTCTGAATATTTCAACGGCCAAGATCTTCTGATCACAATAAAGCACCTCAGATTTCATAGTTTTATTTGGGTTAATTCCTCCTAGCCCATATGTTTTAACATTTTTCACGGTGCCTCTAAATGTTTTGATAATTTTCATCACACACCCAAATTCATTAATTTAACAGTTTATATTGACAGTCAGAGGATAAATTTAAAAGTTCATGTCTTAAATATTATTTGATGATGATAAATTAAATTTATTTTATAAATTAATTGATGAGATTATTGTGTAATTATCTATAGTTAAGATTTTTTAATGTAAATATTAATTATTGGATTAAAATTTTATGTTTTTTAATTATTTTCTAATTCAAAATAAGGAGTATTTTTGATATTTAACTAAATTTCAATCAACTTAATTAAAAATAACAGTCAAATTAATGGAAATAGGAGTACGGTAAAAATTGTTGAAACATTTTAATATAAAGTGAAAATATCAACATATGTGGGTATATAGTGTAAATAACCCTTTTATTTAACCAAAACAAAACCTTGAGTGCAGATTTTTTCCATTTGAGTTCTCTCTCAAATGGCGTTCTCTGCTGTTTCTGATCTTTTCCCATATTTCCTTCGCCTTCCCAACGGTCATACACCGTCTATCTCCGTTAATCAGAACTCAGCATCCTTTCGTTTCTCGAAATTAAATCTCAGCCGTCGATATTCAGTTTCAGTCCGATCATCCTCTACATCAGGTACTCGTATTTGTTTCTGAAAAAAATTTAAAATTAATTTTGATATTTCTAATCGTTTTTCAATTTTACTTGTTATGATTACTTTAATCTTGAAAAGTAGCTTATTGCAATTGGAATTATTTATTTATTTATACAAATCGATTGGAATTGTAATTAGCGATTGATTAGTTTTTAATAAACATAAGGAATAATAGGTTGTTGAGTATTATTTAATTTTTTTGAATAATTGGATGTTTAATTAAGTGATTGTGTTATTAATTTTCGTCTTATATATTTGTTGAATTTTACATTACAGCGGTGGCGCCGGCGACGGAGGATCTGAAGCCGGCGATTTTACTGACGGAGAAAGCACTAAAGCATCTAAACAATATGAGGTCTGAGCGTAGTGAGGATTTGTGCTTGAGAATTGAGTGAAACAGGGCGGATGCTCGGGCATGTCTTACACGATGGAGTTTGAGAACAGAGCAAATGCGAGACCAGATGATTCAGTTATTGAGTATGATGGTTTTGTGATTGGTATGTGATTACTTATTATTATTATTACTTTTTTCATTTCTCGCTGGTTGGTTTATTTGTGTTTAGCAGTGAGTTAGTGTGTTAAGCACTTCTAGGTTGTTGAAATTTAAAAGCATCATTTGTGTTTTTAGAGTGTTTGGCTTTAACATAAAGGAAAATGATAAGGACTGAAAAGCACTTTGCTGAGAAGCAGTGAGACTGTTTTTGAACATGAGTGTTTCTTATAAAAGTACACTTGACACACACTCAGTGGTCAAACAATTAATTTCATTCTTGTCCATATAGGTTCAAAATCACATTTTTGCTTACTTTGTAGTGTTAGCTAATTGCTTCCCTAGGGTATGAGAAGTATATCCAGTGCCTTTAAGAAGCAGTACTAGATATCTTAGAGAAAGCTATACCAAACAAAATCTTTAGAGTGTTTTTAGCTGTGCTAACTTCCTTTAGATTGTCAAAAAGCTTGCAATGTTGGCTGGAATGATGAAAACACGCTTATGCCTACTTTATAGTGGTGGTTAAAAAGAGTAATGATTTTTAGGTTCTGAAAAGCATTTCTGGTGCTTGCTGAGAAGTGTGACCTGGTGTTTTAAAGAAAGCTTTATCAAACAAAGCTATTCAAATATTTATGAGCTTTCATGTCAATCTACTGGATTATACAATTAATTACTAATTTTTCCATTTGAGGGCCGTTGTTTCATGAATTCATTGTCGTGAAGAGCTTTATCTACTACAGCTAAGATACTTTTCAGGTTCTGTTTATATATTTGATCAGCTAAAGATAAAAAGATATGAAAAAATGGTTAGAAGGGATAAAGAAAGTACTGGAAGTTGTTTACTAGAGTGGGGGCAAGATATGGATAATTAGAAGCAAGTCCAAGTGAAACAAGGAGTTGCTGATGTCTAATCATTGTTCTTTGGTGATCTAGACTTTGAACACTATATATTTAACACTTAGCTGGCTGGCAGTCGGGAAAACTTTGCTTCAAAAGTGTGGTGTCTTTCATCCATCGATATTCGTGGTGTTTGAGAGAATATTGATTATATATAATATTTCTACTTGAGAATTTCCAATGTGAGCTACCATATCATTGTGTTTTGATGGTGTGCTGTCATGCATTAATGCATAGGCGGGTATCCATTTATGTTCTTCTTCCTCTTACAAAATTTTGTTTGTGCGTTTGTTGACTGTTCTAGTTATCTATTGACCTGCTTTCAGTTAGAAATTTTGACAAAACAATCTCATGGACGTTGGGGAAACATTATAGCATTGAACAGATTTGAAGTCAATATTGTTAAACTCAGGCTCTGTTTTCCATTACACTATTCACAGACTATTACACCACTCGGTAGTATATCTGGCTGTTCTTAGTGTATTACGGCATTTGATAGTGTATTTCACCTCTGAATGTGAAATATGAATAGATGTCCACTAACTGTCAAACATTTGCATGTCCTCACTAGGGATGGCAATGGATACCAGTTGCAGTGGGTCGGTCATTAACTATATCAGGCTGTTCTTAGTGTAATACGGACTTGATAGTGCATTTGACCGCCACCGTGAAATGTGAATAGATGTCCGTACTAACTGTCAAACATTTGCATGTCCCTACCAGGGATGGCAATGGATAACAGGTTGTAGTGGGTTTGTTATTAATAAAACCTGCACTCAGCAAAATATTTATACTATCAAACCCACCCACAAGCCACTGCGTTTTTATTTTTTTTTTAAGAACTCCACTAATGCGGGTTTTAATAATTACCAAACCCACTTGTAACCTCGCAGCTATGCAGCAGCAACAGATCTATTTCAAATCATAACACCACATCCAGAATCATAATGCCACATCCAAGAAATCAGATTTATCTAAACATTTCTATAACAAGGTTACTTTAATTGTTAAAGTACTAAATATATAATTAACCTTGTACTAAAAGTGATGCTATGCTTGAGCCTTCTTTGATTAGATTAGTAGCCAAATGTAGGTAGATTTTCAGCCGAAACCGATAAATCTAAGAAAGTTAAAGTTAGGTCTTTGAGCAACAAATGGTGCCAATAACTTTATTTATGTATTTTTAAGATTTTTAATGTAATTTTAATTAATTAAAATTTTAAAAATAATTAAAATAAAATTTTGGGTTGCTGGATTCCATTTAGTAATCAGGTATTCGGGCTTGGATTTTTAGAACACCAAATCCACCCAGACTCACAACAGCGGATTTAAATTTGTAATACCAAACCCATTCTCAACCTACAAAATCACTTGTAGAAATGGCTGGTTTTTTGGCGGGTGGTTTGGGCAAATCAATGGGATTGCCATGCTAGACCTGACTTTCTGCTTCCAATTGATGGTGATTACCACTTTTACGGGACCTGTATATTAAGTATTATGATATTTGAAGAAGTTTGATCTTTCTGTAGATTATATTTTGCCTTGTAATGTGATGAGTCCTATTGTCATTCTCCGCATAAGGAAGACCTTGCCGTCATCTCAAAAATAAGCAAGAGTTTGGACCATAAGATTTCACTTTTGTTTAGGCTCACTAGTTTCAGTTGAGAGGAGAAATTATATTTGTTGAGGACCATTTGTCCCAACGAGCCTAAGACGGAAGTGGATCTTAATATTTCAACCCTTGTTTACAGAAGAGATGTGTCATCACATAATCTACATTAAGATCATTCTTGTTCGAAAGTCATACTGCTAAATATCGGAATACCATACTAGTGATTACTAACCAAATGGGCTTACTAATAAAAGCTTCAAAAATTCAACTTGAATGATTTTTTTGTTCAACTAATTGTGGAAATAAATCCAACAATTTCTTCTCATCTTCACACACATGGGTTCCTAGTACATTACACTTGCTCATTTGAGATCATGTACTAGTTCCTTCATTTGATGACTTTATTTTCTTTTTGCACTCTAGTTTAAAATATTTAAGATTCCTTCACTTATTGCAGTTTGTGATCCAAAGAGTCTCCTTTTTTTGTTTGGGATGCAATTGGATTACAGTGATGCTCTTATTGGTGGCGGCTTTTCTTTCAAGAACCCAAATGCCACGCAAACTTGCGGTTGTGGTAAATCATTTGCAGCAGAGATGTGAAATACATAGTGTTTTACTAGACAATCCAAGTATTGAACATGGCGTTAGTAGTTGTGTAAAAA